>OY986041.1:96113119-96117526 GCA_963920215.1 Nineta flava
AATATAATATATAATATATAATATATAATATATAATATATAATATATAATATATAATATATAATATATAATATATAATATATAATATATAATATATAATATATAATATATAATATATAATATATAATATATAATAATATAATATATAATATAATATATAATATAATATATAATATATAATATATAATATATAATATATAATATATAATATATAATATATAATATATAATATATAATATATAATATATAATATATAATATATAATATATAATATATAATATATAATATATAATATATAATATATATAATATATAATATATAATATATAATATATAATATATATATATAATATATAATATATAATATATAATATATAAATATATAATATATAATATATAATATATAATATATAATATATAATATATAATATATAATATATAATATAATAATATATAATATATAATATATAATATATAATATATAATATATAATATATAATATATAATATATAATATATAATATATAATATATAATATATAATATATAATATATAATATATAATATATAATATATAATATATAATATATAATATATAATATATAATATATATATATAATATATAATATATAATATATAATATATAATATATAATATATAATATATAATATAATATATAATATATAATATATAATATATAATATATAATATATAATATATAATATAAATATATAATATATAATATATAATATATAATATATAATATATAATATATAATATATAATATATAATATATAATATATAATATAATATATAATATATAATATAATTAATATATAATATATAATATATAATATATAATATATAATATATAATATAATATATAATATATAATATATAATATATAATATATAATATATAATATTATATATATAATATATAATATATAATATATAATATATAATAATATAATATATAATATATAATATATAATATATAATATATAATATATAATATATAATATATAATATATAATATATAATATATAATATATAATATATAATATATAATATATAATATATAATATATAATATATAATATATAATATATATATATAATATATATAATATATAATATATAATATATAATATATAATATATAATATATAATATATAATATATAATATATAATATATAATATAATAATATATAATATATAATATATAATATATAATATAATATATAATATATAATATATAATATATAATATATAATATATAATATATAATATATAATATATAATATATAATATATAATATATAATATAATATATATAATATATAATATATAATATATAATATATAATATATAATATATAATATATAATATATAATATATAATATATAATATATATATATAATATATAATATATAATATATAATATATAATATATAATATATAATATATAATATATAATATATAATATATAATATATAATATATAATATATAATATATAATATATAATATATAATATATAATATATAATATATAATATATAATATATAATATATAATATATAATATATAATATATAATATATAATATATAATATATAATATATAATATATAATATATAATATATAATATATAATATATAATATATAATATATAATATATAATATATAATATAATAATATATAATATATAATATATAATATATAATATATAATATATAATATATAATATATAATATATAATATATAATATATAATATATAATATATAATATATAATATATAATATATAATATATAATATATAATATATAATATATAATATATAATATATAATATATAATATATAATATATATATATAATATATAATATATAATATATAATATATAATATATAATATATATAATATATAATATAATATATAATATATAATATATAATATATAATATATAATATATAATATATAATATATAATATATAATATATAATATATAATATATAATATAATATATAATATATAATATATAATATATAATATATAATTATATAATATATAATATATAATATATATAATATATAATATATAATATATAATATATAATATATAATATATAATATATAATATATAATATATAATATATAATATATAATATAATAATATATAATATATAATATATAATATATAATATATAATATATATATATAATATATAATATATAATATATAATATATAATATATAATATATAATATATAAATATATAATATATAATATATAATATATAATATATAATATATAATATATAATATATAATATATAATATATAATATATAAATATATAATATATAATATATAATATATAATATATAATATATAATATATAATATATAATATATAATATATAATATATAATATATAATATATAATATATAATATATAATATATAATATATAATATATAATATATAATATATAATATATAATATATAATATATAATATATAATATATAATATATAATATATAATATATAATATATAATATATAATATATAATATATAATATATAATATATAATATATAATATAAAATATATAATATATAATATATAATATATAATATATAATATATAATATATAATATATAATATATAATATATAATATATAATATATAATATATAATAATATAATATATAATATATAATATATAATATATAATATATAATATATAATATATAATATATAATATATAATATATAATATATAATATATATATAATATATAATATAATATATAATATATAATATATAATATATAATATATAATATATAATATATAATATATAATATAATATATAATATATAATATATAATATATAATATATAATATATAATATATAATATATAATATATAATATATAATATATAATATATAATATATAATATATATATTATAATATATAATATATAATATATAATATATAATATATAATATATAATATATAATATATAATATATAATATATAATATATAATATATAATATATAATATATAATATATAATATATAATATATAATATATAATATATAATATATAATATATAATATATAATATATAATATATAATATATAATATATAATATAATATATAATATAATATATAATATATAATATATAATATATAATATATAATATATAATATATAATATATAATATATAATATATAATATATAATATATAATATATAATATATAATATATAATATATAATATATAATATATAATATATAATATATAATATATAATATATAATATATAATATATAATATATAATATATAATATATAATATATAATATATAATATATAATATATAATATATAATATATAATATATAATATATAATATATAATATATAATATATAATATATAATATATAATATATAATATATAATATATAATATATAATATATAATATATAATATATAATATATAATATATAATATATAATATATAATATATAATATATAATATATAATATATAATATATAATATATAATATATAATATATAATATATAATATATAATATATAATATATAATATATAATATATAATATTAATATATAATATATAATATAATATATAATATATAATATATAATATATAATATATAATATATAATATATAATATATAATATATAATATATAATATATAATATATAATATATAATATATAATATATAATATATAATATATAATATAATATATATAATATATAATATAAATATATAATATATAATATATAATATATATATATAATATATAATATATAATATATAATATATAATATATAATATATAATATATAATATATAATATATAATATATAATATATATAATATAATATATAATATATAATATATAATATATAATATATAATATAATATATAATATATAATATATAATATATAATATATAATATATAATATATAATATATAATATATAATATATAATATATATATATAATATATAATATATAATATATAATATATAATATATAATAATATATAATATATAATATATAATATATAATATATAATATAATATATAATATAATATATAATATATAATATATAATATATAATATATAATATATAATATATAATATATAATATATAATATATAATATATAATATATAATATATAATATATAATATATAATATATAATATATAATATATAATAATATATAATATATAATATATAATATATAATATATAATATATATATATAATATATAATATATAATATATAATATATAATATATAATATATAATATATAATATATAATATATAATATATAATATATAATATATAATATATAATATATAATATATATATAATATTAT
>OY986041.1:96117726-96147726 GCA_963920215.1 Nineta flava
ATATAATATATAATATATAATATATAATATATAATATATAATATATAATATATAATATATAATATATAATATATAATATATAATATATAATATATAATATATAATATATAATTATAAATATATAATATATAATATATATATATAATATATAATATATAATATATAATATATAATATATAATATATAATATATAATATATAATATATAATATATAATATATAATATATAATATATAATATATAATATATAATATATAATATATAATATATAATATATAATATATAATATATAATATATAATATATAATATATAATATATAATATATAATATATAATATATAATATATAATATAATATAATATATAATATATAATATATAATATATAATATATAATATATAATATATAATATATAATATATAATATATAATATATAATATATAATAATATAATATTATAATATATAATATATAATATATAATATATAATATATAATATATAATATATAATATATAATATATAATATATATATATAATATATAATATATAATATATAATATATAATATAATATATAATATATAATATATAATATATAATATATAATATATAATATATAATATATAATATATAATATATAATATATAATATATAATATATAATATATAATATATAATATATAATATATAATATATAATATATAATATATATATATAATATATAATATATAATATATAATATATAATATATAATATATAATATATAATATATAATATATAATATATAATATATAATATATAATATATAATATATAATATATAATATATAATATATAATATATAATATATAATATATAATATATAATATATAATATATAATATATAATATATAATATATAATATATAATATATAATATATAATATATAATATATAATATAATATATAATATATAATATAATATATAATATAATATATAATATATAATATATAATATATAATATATAATATATAATATATAATATATAATATATAATATATAATATATAATATATAATATAAATATATAATATATAATATATAATATATAATATATAATATATAATATATAATATATAATATATAATATATAATATATAATATATAATATATATATATAATATATAATATATAATATATAATATATAATATATAATATATAATATATAATATATAATATATAATATATAATATATAATATATAAATAATATATAATATATAATATATAATATATAATATATAATATATAATATATAATATATAATATATAATATATAATATATAATATATAATATATAATATATAATATATAATATATAATATATAATATATAATATATAATATATAATATATAATATATAATATATAATATATAATATATAATATATAATATATAATATATAATATATAATATATAATATATAATATATAATATATAATATATAATATATAATATATAATATATAATATATAATATATAATATATAATATATAATATATAATATATAATATATAATATATAATATATATATATAATATATAATATATAATATATAATATATAATATATAATATATAATATATAATATATAATATATAATATATAATATATAATATAATATATAATATATAATATATAATATAATATATAATATATAATATATAATATATAATATATAATATATAATATATAATATATAATATATAATATATAATATATAATATATAATATATAATATATAATATATAATATATAATATATAATATAATATATAATATATAATATATAATATATAATATATAATATATAATATATAATATATAATATATAATTTATAATATATAATATAATATATAATATATAATTTATAATATATAATATATAATATATAATATATAATTTATAATATATAATATATAATATATAATATATAATATATAATATATAATATATAATATATAATATATAATATATAATATATAATATATAATATATAATATATAATATATAATATATAATATATAATATATAATATATAATATATAATATATAATATATAATATATAATATATAATATATAATATATAATATATAATATATAATATATAATATATAATATATAATATATAATATATAATATATAATATATAATATATAATATATAATATATAATATATAATATAATATATAATATATAATATATAATATATAATATATAATATATAATATATAATATATAATATATAATATATAATATATAATATATAATATATAATATATAATATATAATATATAATATATAATATATAATATATAATATATAATATATAATATATAATATATAATATATAATATATAATATATAATATATAATATATAATATATAATATATAATATATAATATATAATATATATATATAATATATAATATATAATATATAATATATAATATATAATATATAATATATAATATATAATATATAATATATAATATATAATATATAATATATAATATATAATATATAATATATAATATATAATATATAATATATAATATAATATATATATAATATATAATATATAATATATAATATATAATATATAATATATAATATATAATATATAATATATAATATATAATATATAATATATAATATATAATATATAATATATAATATATAATATATAATATATAATATATAATATATAATATATAATATATAATATATAATATATAATATATAATATATAATATATAATATATAATATATAATATAATATATAATATATAATATATAATATATAATATATAATATAAAATATATAATATATAATATATAATATATAATATAAAATATATAATATATAATATATAATATATAATATAAAATATATAATATATAATATATAATATATAATATATAATATATAATATATAATATATAATATATAATATATATATATAATATATAATATATAATATATAATATATAATATATAATATATAATATATAATATATAATATATAATATATAATATATAATATATAATATATAATATATAATATATAATATATAATATATAATATATAATATATAATATATAATATATAATATATAATATATAATATATAATATATAATATATAATATATAATATATATATATAATATATAATATATAATATATAATATATAATATATAATATATAATATATAATATATAATATATAATATATAATATATAATATATAATATATAATATATAATATATAATATATAATATATAATATAATATATAATATATATAATATATAATATATAATATATAATATATAATATATAATATATAATATATAATATATAATATATAATATATAATATATAATATATAATATATAATATATAATATATAATATATAATATATAATATATAATATATAATATATAATATATAATATATAATATATAATATATAATATATAATATATAATATATAATATATAATATATAATATATAATATATAATATATAATATATAATATATAATATATAATATATAATATATAATATATAATATATAATATATAATATATAATATATAATATATAATATATAATATATAATATATAATATATAATATATAATATATAATATATAATATATAATATATAATATATAATATATAATATATAATATATAATATATAATATATAATATATAATATATAATATATAATATATAATATATAATATATAATATATATATGACGCTATAAAATTTATAGCGTCATATAAATTTTTACACCCAGGTTTATAAGGGTGGAAAATATGAATTCAGTCGTAAAACTTTTAAATTTAAACTATATCCGCTTTAGAAAACAGAACAGAAACAACGAGCTAAAAATTTTTTGTGAGCTCAATATGTTACTCATGAGAGTACCAAATCCATCCATAGATTTCTCCACTAAAAAATCTTTTAAGCCAGAAGAAATATTTATTTACATTCGAATACTTAATCACTTAAATTCGAGTACGATGGAGTGAAGTAAATTATTTTTTGCACTATTATTGGTACTTCTAATTGCCTTTTTAGAAATATGTTACGGAATTAATTTTGCCTTCTATGTTCTCACTTCCGGAAATACCATATTTTTTGAGACACACTATACAGAACATATAAGAGTATATAGATACACAACTGTATTCCATATATTATAGAAACCAAATCATCGTATACAAAAGATATGAATATTACTTGAAATTATACACATGTAGGCAAATTAAATGGTGTACTATTTTGATATGGAACTGTTTTCTCATTTCTATAACATTATTGTTTGAGATATGCTTCGATTATTGTATAAGTATACAAGTCGAATACAATTCATTGATTGGAACGATAAATTTCCAGATATATCTTCAGTATAGGGTAATTCATATAGCCTGTAAGAGTATTCTAAATGCAAATGTTTTGATGAATGCTATTATATTTCAAATTTTGCCCCTATTCCTAGAACATTTGTTTCTATTTGATAAATACGTATTTCGACTACAATATAGTCATCATCAGTATGAATTAGCTAATCGTAACTATCTCTGGGATATGGATTCAGAGATATGTTGCTTGTTGCTAATTTGGTGCGTGTCTCGCTATGATATTAAAAGAGTTCTTCCTTTTATACGATTTATCTGAGGGTATAATCTGACTTGAGGATTATTTGAGTTGCCTGACTACTGGATTAGGTGTGGGGAAAGCCCTACCTATTTATTGGCGGTATTCTTTGGTGACTATGCGGCGTTTGTTTTGTCACTAAAGTGAGTGTATCTACGTTAACCTTGACATTCAGGTATTGGATTTTGAACATTGGGTTTTTAGATAACATGTTTCGCTTTCATTTTGAACCTTTGCCAGAAATTTGCCGTGTCGCCATGATATTATAATCAACTTGACTCTCATTATAAGCTGCCAGCAAGTTGCCATTTTGTATCATTCCGATGGTTTCGAGAAAGAAATTCATGGAGTAGTAAATATTTTCGAAAATCATAAATGTCATTATTTCCGCCCTTCTGCCCGAAATTATGAATAAAAAAATATAGATCTAATAAAGTTTTCCACATAGGTTGGAAAAGATGGGTGGATAATTTTCAAGTGGGAAGGACATTTCGACGCGTTAATAGATGACCACACTCTTTTTTAAGTCATTTTCATTGTCTCATGTTTCATATGTAATAAAACACAAGAAGGCTGCCGCCAGAATTGATAAAGCATTCTACCATCCGGCAATTCTGAATTCAAATATTGTTAGAGATTGGTAACTTTTTTAAATTCTACAACTGAAATTTTGTTAAAAGCCTTCAATAACGGATGAATATGCGAAAGTTTTTCACATGCTTGGAGGTGCATAACTTAATAAAGCAGTTAATACAGGGTTGGCTTCGAAAGATAGATTTATTTAGCACCGCAGCTGTTATACTACTCTATATTAATTCAATATCATGCTTAATTTGTTTGGTTACTTTTGAAGTGCTCATGTCATTCCACAAATAAATAACCTGAACTATGAATTACATAATTGAGCCAGAACAAAGTATAAATATTATTCAATTAAAATTGAGCAATAATTTATTCTTTACAGATACTGTCCATGTTATAATTATTATCAGAAACCTAAATAGTGAACATATAATCTCGTATTTAAACTATATTTCCTATTTTCTATATATATTATTGTACTACAAATAATAAGTATTGTTCGACTAAACCAATAAAAGTCATATACATAAGATTTACACAATGCCATTGTCGATAATAGGAGTCGAAATTAAGATAATAATAGTATTCATTACAGATATATATATATATATATATATATAATTATTATATATATATATATATATATATATATATATATATATATTCGTAGAGTCGACATATTTTATACAATATATTATTGTATGTATAGTCAAATGTTTCTAATGTTTGTCTGTTTCAATACACAATATGTCCGTTATTTAAAATGTGTATTTAGTTCCAAGATTATGTACAAATTATTGAAGGATTCTGATAGTATTTTGTGTTAAATTAGTTTATATATAATAAAATATATATATATATATATATATATATATATATATATATATATATATATATATATATATATATATATATATATATATATATATATATATATATATATATATATATATAAAATGCATAGAAACTACAAATCGAGGTATGTTGTATTCTACTATTCATGCATATTTAAGGGTTGCTAAAAGATATATAAAATATTGCAATCGCAGTGCAATTGCAAAAATGTTAATACTAATACTAATTTATTAGTTATTGAGGAAACTGCTAAATTACTTTTTCAAAATCATTTGAAACGTTAAAGCCAAAAACTAAAAATTGATTATGAGGTATAAGAAGCTAAAATCGAAGATCGAACATTTGTTTAAATAACTATCCAGTCGAAAAACATTAAAAAAAGAGGGTAATTATGTTAATTACAAGACGAGCACTGTTTTTTATTTCCTAACACCTCTACGGCTCTATATTTTGTACGAGGTGAAGGTTTTAGGTTCAACATGTGATGGTAATGTCAAAAATTGTATTTAAAAAAACATTTATTAAGAGTCACCAATACGCAATATACATGAAATCGATATCTTCAATGTTATGGAACAAGTTTCTTCTTATTTTTCGTTTATTTTGTATACTATTAAAATACTTACAATGATCATATTGAAGGTAAGGTCGTTGTTTCTTATGCGACGCTAACAACAGACGTAAGGAATCGATTACCGATCTATAACAATAATTTGTTAAATTTATATCATTCACAACTGTAATAAAATTCAGGTAAGTACTACTATTATTTTGTTATTTCTTCCATAAATCTGTTATTGGATATAGAAATATTATTTAAAATATGAATTATTTATGCATAATTACCTTTTTCAAAAGTCCACATTTGGTTAGTCATAATTAAAGAATTGTCTAAATAATAAAATGTTTTCAATTATTAAATAGGAATTTTAAAAAATCTTTCGAATTTACAATACTTATCGCTTCAGTGGGTAATAGCTGACTGAACCGGGAACAGAGAAGCATTCACATGCCGTTACCAGTTTGATCTCACTCAAAAATATTCATCGAGACTGATCGTGACTGGAGTGTGATTGGACCGGGACTTAACTGTGATCGATAGTATGAACACACACGTTGTTTCTTAACTTGATAATATTTTACCAGACCGAGATCGAACCGTGATCGGCACTATAGTGTGGATCGACCCTTAAGTGTCAAAATAATTACGAATCATTCTATATTTGGGTGTACATGGAAGCAGATGGTTTTTTCACGATAAGTTTTTTCTTGACTTAAAAAGGTAATCCGAATTTGTTACAGATTAACTGTATAACTTTCCTCTTAAAGAGATACTCTCTAAGATAATGCCCTTAAAAGAGAGTTTGTCAATGACTTGTTTTCTATAACGATGATTAAGTTATACAGTAAAATCAAGGTAAAGGTTGTTGTACAACCAAAATCTCTAGAAAAAATTAAAATATAATCTGTTAGTTGAATGTTTTTGGATATCAATTTTGAGTATAAATTTTTTACAGAACGAATTTATGACACAGAATAATTGTGAACAGGAGAAACAAATTTATGAAAATTATAGAAAAATTAAAATTTAAAAAGTGTGAAGTTTAATTTTTAAAGTAAAGTAATTAAATTAAAATAAGTTCTAACTTATGATCATTATAAGCATTTTTATCCCAGAAACAAATTGAACCTTACTAATGTCGATTATGTTAAAAAATCATCATCAAGGTGTGTGGGATACTATTAACAATTGTAATAAAATCATATACATCACAAATAATACTATATAAATAAAAGTTTAATGTGAAATATAAATAATATTTTAATTCTACTCGAATGTCAATGAAATAATACTACCAACAAACAAAGATAGAAAATATATTATTTATACATGTTCACTCTAAAAGCGATCATAGATCATCAGTATCGTAATGGTACAATGAATCTCTTATGTCCACAGTGATCAAATTTAATCCTCAGAAACTAGAATGCCATTTGTTATCAACATTATAGAATAACAAACGTATTTTCATCCTTAGAGACAGAAAACAGTTTTAGAGTAGTAAAGTAAGCTATTTTATGTTATTACAATAATGTTTTATGAAACAAACATATGTGATTTCTATAAGCAAAGTAGCAATGCTTCGTAGCTGCAAGTAACTTAGTATTCAATTTTAAGTGATACAATAAGTGTGTGCTTTTAAAAAGCTCGTTGCAACTGCTGTAACATAATTTAACGTTACGAATGTAAACTGTGCTTACTCTGTGTTACATTAGGTAGTACACACTGCAGAAAGTAGTAGGGGAACCCGGGGTACAACGGGCTAACGAGACGGAATGAAGTTTGACGATTTTCGGTGTCAAGAGGGTGACCAACCAGCGACCGTTCAACTACGACATTCATGTTAGTCTCGTTTTCTTGGTCGTTGGTGCGTGAATTTTTAGTTTTGTTCCTGCATTGTAACTTATGATGATCCTGTAACCAAGATAAGGTATACATACTTGTTTATATTACAACAACAGATAGTACATGCTTAAAGAACGTTTAATGTCTTTAGTTTGGTGAAGTTAAATGTTTATTTACCTCATTCACCTCGTTAAATGGGGTACCTCATTCTGTCCAATGGGGAACCCCATTCTGCCGACATAAGACTTGACAGACCTTCAAGTAGGAGGCCAGTTTTACTACCCCTGTATGCTGTTAGATGATAGCTGGCAACAGAGTCTCTTCATTTCATTTTTCACCTTCGGAAAAATATGGCGAAGATGATGAGGTGGTCCTAGTTTGAATATTGTGCATAAACCTTATTTTTCTGCATTTCAACTAGTTATATAAAATACTTATAAAAATCAAAAGCTTCTTGTATATCCCGAATGTAGCGTTTAGGAATACGTAAATGTCTTCACCCTTTTTGAGACAAATAGAATTATACTAATTATATGAAAAGCTTAAATTTTATACAACTTTATTTATATTTTCTATAAATTTAATTTGTATTATTTCTATGCAAAATAAATTCTGTTTATTTAATAATTATAATGGATTTTCGTCAAGTAACGACCCATTCAATACAAAATTGGAAGCAGGCTCCTACGGAGTCTCTGCTCAGGGGATATTTTAAATTAATTTTAAAAATTGCTTTGATTTCATAAATGTTGTGAAATTTCACCAATTTCCATAAATTTAATGTTTTTTTTCTTCTATTATATATTACTAACTGTATTTTACATAAGTATAATAATTTGTCGACCACAAATATACTACCGATCTTGTTATTCCGGAAATTGTTTTGAAAAACATTATTCTGGAATATAGTATGTTTAGCTCATAGATAATATTCCATATATAACAAAACCTTGTAAAATAGTTTATATATGGTTGGAGTTTTGTGTGAGATGTTGGTGGAGCATTATTTTACTATAATTTAGTTCTACTGTATATATATTTACAAGACTACATTTAACTAATAGCTAATGTGACTTATTTATGATGACACCACCTATATATGAAGTTCACATTTGCTTGAACAAAGCATTAATGGACTTTTTGTCACATCTTTGATATATGTGACTTACAACTTATATTATTAGGACCAGCTAGCCACCACATATTAATCATTTATATATATATATATATATATATATATATATATCTAAAAGCTATAAGCATTAAATTTTATTTATGATATTAAAAAAAAAAAGTGTGTACCATATTTATATTTATTGTATAAATGAATTATATATTTAATTTCAATTGCAATATTTTATTACAAAAAACAACACACAACTACAAAAGTAAATCCTCTGATGGTTTGTTGAATATACCAACATGGATAGAATTTTAGTATTTTAAATCAAGTTGACTGAATGGTGAGTTTGATTCTGAGTATAACATTACTAAGTGTAATGAAGTCCGCACGATCTACTTGTCATTCAAAATGAATAATATAACAAGTGAAAATAACAACTAACTGAGTTAGTTGCTTAAATAACTGGTATATACTGAAATTATGAAAAAAGTTTCAAACAATAATTGTTTGTTTTTAAAACAGCAACAACATCTTTTGTCTTTATATTTGAAGGTTTCAAAGATAGGCAGCTTTACCCATTTTGCCCAAACATGGTCTGACTTTGCAAAATCATTTAAATTTGACCTTACTATTCAACACCGATACGAAATTTCAGCTTGCTATCACTGTTCGTTAATGAGTTATCGTGTTGAAGGACGGACGGTAAACTTTGTGGAAATGTACTAATTTGATCATTTTATAAACACCTACATCAAAATTTTTTTTCAATATTTTCAACCGTTACAAAGTGGGAACTAAACTGAATAATACCTTGGTATATATTATATACCGGGTATAAAAATTATTATCATTATTGATAATAATAACTGTTGATGATATTTTTTCATCTTCACGACAAGAAACTTATTATTGGCCTAAAAATTGAAAACGAAATTTTTATGATAACATTATGTTTCTAGGCCCCCATAGCGAAGTAATCAATATTATCCGTTCATTCGCATCTTCAATATTCATAATCTTTTTTTTTTATTATTAATAATATGATATTTTTTTTTCATTTTTTTAAAAACTCCTTAAAATATCGTTCAGTTAAAGTTCTTATGTAAATTACCAAGGTTGTTAACATTCACAGCAACCGTGATAATAGAGGGAAGTTATAGTTGAAATGCAACAGATAAAAAATGAAGAACAAAATTATAATAATAATTTAATGATGAAGCGACACCGCTTCAAATTCAAAACAGATAGGCAATAAAAAAGAAAATATTTTCAGATTCAGGTCTCATTTAATGCATGTATCGTATACATCACGAAACGACAGATTGCATTATACTGTGTGCATATTATACTGTTTTTTTAATTTTGCTAAAAAAAATTTTTTGGAATCGCATATTTAGTGAAAAATTTTCAGCGGATTTTCACTGTTTCTCGGTCGGTATTGATATACCTAAGTTGTAACTTAGTTTGTGTTTTTGATAGCACAAACATATTTTTGCAGTTTCGGATAAAAATTGATAAAAGTGTACACGCACATAGACAAAACGCTGGTATTTTATAAAATTTGTTTATTGTTTAAGATTGCTATGCTTTCTGTTTCGCCATTTTCTTGTTAACCACCTTGTTGTGTCCTCGGAAATCTATCCTGTAAAGATTTCCGAGGATACCTTCGAAAATTTGCAATCCTCCCTGTCTTTAGAGTACATTCTGTATAACTTCGTTTAGCATTTGACGGTTTAAGGTACAACGAACACTGAAACAATCAAAAGTTTGACTGTATGAACAAACTTTTTTTTAAGTATCCCACCATACAATTTCCTATGCTTGGTGATAATATCTTCAAATATTCTGAATTTAAGCACTCCACACACACACAAAGCAACAATTTTAAAGTATTTTATTATTTGAAATACTTTGATCAAAACATAATTGACAATGAAATGAATTCTGTGAGACACACATACACCAATAGGTTCAAATATATAGCAGAGAGTGAGTGAGAGAGAGAGAGATATATAATAAATATGTAATGTTATCAACGTGACTACAAAATGATGATGTCTTTAATTAGAATCCATTACAAGACGATACGATGATACACCATCAAGATAAAGCCATGTCATCCATACTAATTTTGACAAAACAACAATATTTGATGATTATAAATAGACAAGCTCTATTAACAACTGAACAACAATAGCATTCAAATTTGTATTATAATCATAATAATAACAAACAAACATTTAATAATATACACAAAACAATTGTTGTAGTTGTCTTTAGGCTAAATTCGATTTATTTGATGTAATTATTATTATTATTATCATTCTAATGTTATTTTAAAAACTTTCAAAATAAAAAGAAAAAAACATGTATTGTCATCATCACCGTTTTTGTGAACAGTATCTTATACTTTTAAAATGATTTTGATTGAATTGCTTTAAATCTTATTTCTTTTGTAACTTTATTTTTATTTTTTTATATAATAAAGATGTATCAGATATTTGTGATTAAGTATTTAGAAGAACGTCTAAATATAATATGTAAAAAAGTTGATAATCATATTCTATGAGAATCTTAAAAAAAATTGGGTTCAAAGTTTATTGAGAAATCTTGTACGAGCGTTTAAAACTATTTATCTCAAGTATTTTTTTCTCTATAAATCTCTTTGTTACTGTTTGTAGCGAATTTTGTTTTTCACGAAAAACCAGCTGTTGGTGTTGTACTGTATTGATACAAAAAGATTCGATGCTTTCGATGACATCTTTTGTACAAGGGCCACTATTAATCCACTGAAAACGACACTATCTGTGGCACCACGTCTAAAAGGACCAATCACAGGATTTTAATAATAATATATTTACCTTCTACTATTTAAAATTTTCACTTTATTTTATTTCACACAACAGTACACTCTGTGACTTTATTTCATACAACTGAACGTGTCTATACCTGGCCTCTGGCCTACCGGCCCTATGGTAGTTTTCCCACAACCTGCTCATTGTACACTCCCGTTCAGTAAAATTGAACAGATATGAACCGAATCAGTCTCTCAAAATTTTGATTATTCTGATAGTATATGTTTTTTACTATACTTAAAAAATATACTACTTATCTTTGTTTATAAGTAAATCATTGTACAGAGAGAACATTTCAGGTCTGTTCAATTTTATTGAACGGGATTGTACGTCTCTTTATACACCCAAATATTTTCAGGATGTGTTCCACTCATCGATACTCTTTGCACAAGGTCATTCGATGTTGATTTCATAATCCTATACTTCGATAAATGACATTTTTTCATCAGTAATAATAATAATTGTTAATATATTAAATAAATAAACAAAGAGCGTCAATTTTTGATCTATAAAGGTTGTAAAAATTTAAATTTTCGGCAAAAAAAAACATTCAAATCGGAGTAGTTTTGACCGGTTCCGAAATAAAAGCGTATCGCTCCTCCACTAAATATGTTCATAAAACTTCTAAATAAAATTTCTGCCGGTCGGTGAGTTACTATTGTGTGCATTTTCGGTTGAAGTTCATTTCTAAATGCTAGCCTTAATCAATCCAGTGAGAATTGTCAGTGATACTGAATATTATTCTACAAATTTCATAAGACCGTACATAAAGGTAGCGAGCAAAAAAAATTGTTTTTGAAAAAAAAAATGAACGACAAAGATAAAAAATATACTTTCTTCAAAAAAAAAGGATTTTCTTCTAATTTTGAAACAATACTCTCATGTGATATTAATTTATAATTACCTAAAAGCTAGTAAATGCATAAAATCGCCAATATATTAATAATTGAAACACTGGTGGAATAGATAAACCGCGACGATTGACTTTAGCTAAATTATGTTCTGATTTTGTCGCATCTAAGTCTTTTTATAAATTCGATGTCTGAATAAGAATCAAAATGATCTTCTATATCTCGAATGTAGTGTTTAGGAATACGTATAATTTTGTCTTCATCGCCAGAATCAAAATCGATATCAACATTATATTATCATCAATTAAATATTAACTCGTCAACCAGGAATCGAACCTCGGCCCTCTGGATATCTAGTCACCAATATTGATATTATGTAAACCCAAATAGTCATTATCTTCTTGTTTACTGCAAAGTTATAAAGGTTGTCTTAGGTCTACTGAAACCAGCCAAGTAACCGAGCGGTCTAAGGCGTCATGTCTGCGCAGTATGCAGTACTTGGAAACTGGGAGGTTATTGGTTCGAATCCCGACATCGGCAGTTTGTCAATTATAAAAATTAATTAAAAAAAAGGGGCGGTTCATTGACTAAACTGTCGACGTATGGACAAGAACGAAGTAACCGGCTATGCTTGAGAAGGTTTTCTGCAGTTTCCTTCACGAACTCCAGATGAATATCGGCATAGTTCCTATCATAGTCGGCTGCAGCTGCATATCCTACCAAGTCTACTCACAAATTCCTTCCACTCCGCTCACATCCTCACATCCAAAGGCATCACAATGGACGTTATGGTCGAAGTGTAGCCCGTCCAGGGCAGCCTTTACAATCTACCTCTACCTCTACGTTTACTGAAACGCTGACTTAAAGAAAATCCTCTTTTTTTTTATTAAAAAGTAAGGATAAGATCTATAAAAGATTGTTTTATTTGACTGTAAATACATCAACAGTTTTCAATTAATAATATCGCCTAAAGGTACGCTTACGAATATTTATCCAACCACACATATCTTAGTTAAGATCAAACTTTTAAGCTTGCCTCAAGATTGCGTCTGTGAATCTAAACGCTGGCTTGGGATCATGTTTAAAGTGAACTTACACTTAAGATCGGAGTATAAATACGGGCCTTAGATTATTAACAAAGTAAATACAGTTAATTCAAATTAAAAATAAAATCATAAATAAGTGTAATGAAAAAAATTGAAGTTAAAATAAAAGGGAAAAAATATACAAAGAACAAAAATAAAATAAAATAACTGAAAAACCATTCTAAGAGATACGAAACAGACATACATAGATTGTAATATATAACGAAAAATATTACATCACACAGAAAGAGAGTAGTATCATAAGGAGAAAAATATATCGTAACATAACTTGTTTTAATAAACAACAATAAATGTATCTTTTGTTCTAACTTTTATGCATAATTCAAAAAAAGTACAATATCATCAAAATAAACATTCTCTATGGTAGAACATAACATATCAAGCGATAGACGAAGAGAATAATAACTAAACGAATTGGACGAAGGCGAACTAGCCTCATCCAACCAATGAAAAGTACCACTACTCTGGTAGCATACAGTTGCTATATTCTAGCTGATAATTCTGAATGGCACGGCGGTTCTGAAAAAAATGTCACGTATTATTCTAAGTAAGTAAATGTTATTGTGACCTTTGTAAGTGATCACGGTATTGTACATTCATCCACTCGTTGATCATCTGTTTTGAAATTCCTAAAATAAGCTCTGGGCCTATGAAGGGTATTCCGACTCCCCTATTTGCTAAGGCATCTGATTTTTCGTTTTCTTCAAAACCACCACTGTGACCCGGTACCCAGATCAATTTAACGTTGTTCCGTTTTGCCTGCTCCAGCAGTTCCTCCAGTCAATCCTTGACTACGTCTGAGATAACCTCAGTTCTAGACAAGGCCGGAAGTTCGTGTTATCATTTCGATAGAAAATTCAATTCTGCCACCTTTATTGAAATAAAAGTTGATTTGTCTTATATAAAACATGCAAGCAGTTGGTACATATTTTCTTATACAGATTCCGATTCAGAACTTGTGGTGGGAATATAAAAAAAAATGTATTGTATTGTATGTATGCTATTATACATCTAATGTTTTCAGAAAAATTCTATTATATGGCATACACAGAGAAAACCAACAGTATTTAGTTTATGGATGGTATTAAAAGAGACTATAATTCAGTTGTAACACCGACAGAAATAGTTTGAAACCATCCCGTTTCTTTTTCAAACTAAACTTAAGTGATGGAAGTGCATGATGCTGTCGGGCATGTGACTATAACTGAAAAAGTATTATGTTTTGTATAAGGTGTTTTGGAAAATATCTAAATATCTCTAGTCTCGAATATCGTCACAGCTTGAGTGGATCAGTCTAGTTTCAAAATGACGGGGAGGAAACATATATTTAATACTAAGTATTAAATATATGATTAAAATATGGTTTAAATAAGTTGCCCTTCTACTTTTAAATCAGTTCCCCTTAATAATATTCTTAGAAGTTATATCCTAGTAATATTCTTAGAAGGCCAAATGCCCCTTAAACTCGGCCTTGCGCACTACCGTGCTCTAGATAGGTAAAGTAGTAAAATTATAATAGTAATATAATAATATTATTATATGAGTTTACGTATTTGGAATTATACTGTAAATTCAACAATGGACCTTATGGTCGGCACATGACATTAACTTTTGTGAGTGAATGGATGGATGTGACTAGGAATTGGTAGGATGTGCGGCTGCAGCCAACTCTGATAGGAACTATGCCGACATTTATCTGGAGTTCGTGAAGGAAACTGCAGAAAACCTTTACAAGCATAGCCGGTTACTTCGTTCTTGTTCAGACGCCGACAGTTTAGTCAATTGACTGCCCCCTGTTTTTTTTAATAATTGACTGACTGCCGATGTGGGGATTCGAACTCATAATCTCTTAGTCCCCAACGAGACATAACGTCTTAGACCGCTCGGTTACTTGGCTAGTTTTATAGTCCATAGTACATTACAAAGGCTTTTAGTTACAAATTCCTCCGCGCTAGTTCGTTTTCCTTCAATTTGATGAAAGACAAACAATATAGATCGATATGCGCATTCAATTAGACTACTTCGTTACATAAAAACAAAATCATATAACCAAGAATGTGATGGACGTAGAAAAGATAAATAGGGGAGTATTATAGTCAAATTGCCTCAACCAAAACATATTATATTTATGTTTTTGCAGTTAATATTTATGGTTTAGAAAAGAGATAGAAGGAGTCGCAGTAAGTTTGATGATGATTATGATATTCCATGTACATTTTGCTAGATTATTTTTGTATATGTCACTGTATATATGGTGGTACGATGATACGCTTCTCTGTTTCATATACAGGATGAGTCAAAAGTCATGGAGTTTCTTGAAAGGGCGGATAGGGGATGAAATTCTAAGATGAAAAGTCCTTGGAAATTTTTGCACCTGACCCACCGTTAATTAGATATTAAATAAATAAAGTAACCAATTAGAGAAGTACGTTAACGGAATAAGAAATAGTGGGGAATTAATGCAGCGGCAGCAGAGATACGTGAGGGGAGCGAGCTCTCCCCACCACTTACGTAGAGCGAGTCAGTCTTATGCGTTTCAAATCCTGTACAGTTTTTATAGTAGTTTTGAAAAATTTTGGGAAAAAAATGTTTTCCCGAAAAAACTAATTAACTGAATTATTCAATTTTAATTGGATTCCTTACGATGGAATTTCATTTAATAAATGTTTATCAACTTTTGGTTTACACAAAAACTTAGTCACCCAAATTATTTAATTTCTATTGAGTTGTTTTTACTGAAAAATTGTTTTCAATAATTATTAGAGTTAAAAATAATAATAAGAGGGGAACCGCAAATGGGTCCCTAGCACCTAGACAATTATTGGAGTTAAAATTATAATTATGTTTAAATATTTAAAATAAAAACTGAATAATTCAGTTAATCAGATTTTTCGAAACCAAAAATGGTAAATTTTTTTCCAAAATTTTTCAAAACTCTACTATAAAAACTGTATCGGATTTGAAACGCAAAATTTTGACTCGCTCTACGATAGTGTTGGGGATATCTTGCTTCTCTCACGTACGACTTTTGACTCAGCCAGGATAATAGCACACGCCTCCACTTCCACGATTCTCAACAACATTCCATTTTTCAACAACATCCAATAGAAATTGATAAATCGACATTACATTAAAACAAAACGAAGACTTCCCAAAGACATGATAAAAGCCTCAACCAAAGCACACAAAACAATGTGCGCACAAATTAAACATAATCAAATTCGGGAACCTAAGCACCGGTGGGCAACAAATATACGGTTTGAAAGATTAAGGAAACATGTATAATACACGTATGTTAAATTATTGAAATTATTTAATTTAAATTATTTTACATGTGTGTGCTATTATCAACCCGGTTCGACTCATCCTGTATATAAAGATTCAGTTTTTGAGTGGGCACAGAGTGAATACAGACGGGCAAATTATGAAAATGAATGTGCATAATATGAACGACTATACAATATAATACAATATACAACATCAGCGCTAGGATCGAAGGAGCTAGTAGTGTTTGCTGAACTCACGGGTATCAGATTAGGAGTGTTTTTGTTTGTCTCTTCTCAGTTTTGTAACATATATTTTGTATCTTAAAGTTTCTACTATTTTATATTTGTGCAAATCATGTTAACAATAATTGGAATTTACAAGGCAGAAAAACCGCCATTTGCCAAAAAAAATTAATTTCTTTACCAAATATTTGTAGAAATCACCTTAAAATTTTAACTTCGGTACCATTTTTTAAATTAAGAAGTGCGGGTTTGAATTACGAACTAGAGACTTATTTAACAAATTATTATTATGCAATTTCTTAAAAATTCTTATACCCTAAAACTGCTAGTAAAATCAATATTTCTGCTACCAGTGAAAAATGAAAAAATATATAGATAAAGAAATAGTGTCGTACAACACTTTTAGTATTTTAATTTTGATAGTTTTGCATCATAATATTTATGCGATTTTTGAAAAAAAAAAAATGTTTATTTCAATACTTCGAAGATGGCTAACAACCGAGCCCCAAATGTGGCACCCATACATCAAAATATTATTTATATTAACTTTTGGGCTTAATTTTAGCTTCTAAATATAAAAATGATTTAACAATCCAAATAAAAATGCCAACCAGCCTTGTGATCATAGTATAATAGCGCAATGATAGACACCACATTACGAAAAGGTTATCTGACGTTTCCAAGTTCAAGCTAAAAAATTATTAAGCATTTGGTTATCGTTAACCCTACGATTTCTCGACAAATCCACAAGCTTACGAAAGTATTATTAATCAAAGGCCAGAAAATTTGCGGACTATTAAGAATAACAAGCCGTAAGGTGAATTTGGCTCTATGTGGCTCTGCGTAAGGTGAGGTGAATATTCAAAGTGAACTTCCCAGTATTTGTTTTTTATCTGAAATCTGATCGTAAATTTTATGAGACATTTCAATATATTTTTTCGAAATAGTTTCACTGAAACACCGCAAATATAACTTTTTTTACATTAAGACGCACAAATTCCTGACTCCTTCGCTGGTTTTAATTAATAAATAAATAAAAGAAAATTATAATTATTCTAATTATAAGTAAAAATAACAATCAATCGAGTCAATTGCTTAAATACTCGGTATATAATGAGTGTATGAAAAAAAGTTTTGAAAAAAAGTTGTTTATGTTTAAAAAAGGAACATTTTTACTTTTAAATTTTTTCGTATCCTTGCGGATTCAAAAATGGTTATTCTAGAAGCAATACAAGGTTTTTAATGACCAGTCCTTTATTGTAATATTTTTGATTTTACAAAATAACGAACAAATTTAAGTAAATTAATTATATGCGATCAATTAATACAAATTTGTACAAATTGCTGGCGGTGACCTGCAGGTGTTAAATTACCTTAGACGTTGTTATTTTCTTCTTAACTATATTATTTTCATATTTTTCAGTAACTATCTTTCAATAATACGCTTTGAAAAGTCAGAAAAAAATGTATACACATTACGATTCTCACAAACAATCAAATGTATTTTAATTAAATTAATGAAAATATATTGAATTTAATTAAAAGGAAATAATTATTCAGTTAATGTATATATACATACAAATACATTCGTATATGTATATACATATAAAAATAAGTAAAAAAAAAAACACTGGGTATGCTGTCAAATGCAAGGAGGAGGAAAGTATACAAATGGTTTGAAAATGGTTGATATAACAAAAACAATTTGATATTCATTGAATTTTTCTTGTCGGTTAGTTATTTTTTTCTTCTTTTTGCATCATTTTTTTTGTGTTCATTTCAAGAAGCAAGGGGATCAAGAAAAAGTGTATGAGAAGTAGTGAAAGAATCTTCAGAGAACTGTTGCAGCAACAGGTGAATATTCAATCGGTTGCTGTTGCCTTCTACTTGCCTTACTTTGGTGTTGTATTTGACTGTGTGTGTTAACAAGTTCTTCTTCGTGCACCATCTTGGGTGCTACACTGTATGTTGTGTTCGTCTGTGAGTGTCCCTTCTTTGACTCTCGGTATACACACTTATATAGCATCTCTGTATTCTTCTTTTTAACTCTTACACAACTTGTGATTTTACTTACCCTTTTGCATTTTATAAAATTGGTGTCATCATTATTGTTTCCACTTGGTTGTTGTTTCTCTATTGGTGGCTATTTATTATTACTAAGTATCCGATCAAAAACATAAATGTAAAAAAGGGCCGAGTTTTCGGGGAGATACTTCATATAATAGTTGCTCCTTAAAAAGTGATGATATCCCATTAAAGGACTGAGCTATTTACCAAAATAAATAGCTTGGTAAACTATTTACCAAGAAACTTAATTAGGGGTAAATTGATTAAATGTAAGAAAAAATTTGATTTTTATTTATTTCGTTAAGTTTTCCCTTAGTATGTTTTTAAAATTTTATAACTTGGGAAGTTATACTTTCATTTGTTTCAAATATTTTAAAACTTGACGCCTACTTAACTGTTTTTCTTTCTAAGTAGATTCACAAAAAAAAGGAGGCCGTTTCGCGTTTTATAACGTTAACTCACTCGGCTCGCTTGGTACTTCCACGTCCTCCAGCCCGAAGATGGCCTTCAGCCTTGGCTTCGCGTCTAAGAAAGATTCGCGTCAAAAAACCGCTACCTTCTAGCATGAAGAGAAGTAAAAAAAGTAATTTTTGATGTTTTTCCCCATTTTCGGGGATGTTACGAATTTCAAGTTATTCAGTGTCGAATGCAAAAAACTGCATCCTTCTAGTGTGTCTAGAAGTGGGTTTTTTTAAACAAAATTACGTTCAGATATTAAAACCAGTTACAAAAATTATCAAAGAAATTAAAAAAATTATTATTTTTTTATTATTTTTATTATTTTATTTATTTAAAATTATTATTATTATTTGTTGCTACAGTTATGAAACTAAAGATATAGGTTCTCTGGGAAATAAGTGAGGTTTATAAGGGAATTTGTTTGCGAGTGAGTTTTACAAAGGGCTGTATATAAATAAGGATTATTTTCTTATATATTTCGTCGAAAATGTAAGAGCAAAATTGTGGAATATTGCACTCTTTTATGAATCGTAAAAACTACACCAATAAGGTTTTTTTTTTAAATTATTTTTTTAATAACTAAAAACTGGTAAAATTCACCAGAAAAGTTTTTTGGTGTTAAATATGTTTGGCGGGGGAAATACTTTAATTGAAATTTCATTACCATATCATTCTTTGTATATTCTATCCATCTATTCTATATAACATTATCCTAAATACTCTTATGGTAATCAAGCTCCCGGAAAGAATTCGATGTCATAAAATTATAAATATATTATTACAAAAACAGAAAAAAAATTTACATGATTCCGTTATAAGTAAATACCTACAAAACAAGAATAAATTAACCCCATTTCTAAAATCATAATATTATTTATTTCTGTAAGATAAACGCAAAATATGCATATATATATATATATATATATATATATATATATATATATATATATATATATATATATATATACGGTTAGAATACTGTCTTCATTAATTTCGACATAAATATTCTATATGATTTCATTTAACAGAAATTACCGAATAACATGAACATATTTCTTATTTACCAAGAAGAAGTGGCTGCTGCTTGAACAACTTCTATTTTGGTAAGATTAAAAGGGGTTTAATTACATTAAACATAAGAAAACTCATTAGCGGTTCTAATTTCAGTACGATTACGAACAAGAAATGTCCGGTAAGATTATTTATTATTATGAATCTGTGCACCCAAAATGCTATAGGCTTTATATTTTATTATGTAATTACACAAACATTTAATGACCATTTTCTGTAACAATATCATAATATTTCATTACAGTCATTAGATCTTATTTTATAGATAATGTCGTATATAAATATATATTTAGTTTCTCGGAAATGTTCACAGATTTATATATTTTATTTTTATATTATAGGTAGGATATTTAAATCAACTCTTTATACTTGCTAGTAAAAAAAAAAAAAACAAACAATATTTACTTGACAATATCTAGTATTGTGTTTGTTACCAGTCTTTGGTCATGTGGTATTTGCAGGTGTTTTATGTTTTTAAACCGTTTTACACACTTGGATGCTTGTTTCAAATGTCATAAATCGAAGTACTGTTTCTGGTATTGAATGCCCCATACTTCAATAAGTAAAATTTATTTGGTTTTAAAAATACTTAATATTTAATATAACTAACAAATTTTTTATAATAAATTTTTCTAAAATATAAAATGTTCCATCAATCCTGGTAATTAACTGTAATGAATAATAAATAATAAAAAAGTGAAAATAACAACTGACTGGGTTAATTGCTATAATACTCGGTATATACTGAGAATTGAATGGGTTCTTATTGTGTAAATTTTATGAACTATATTCATAAGAGAATTACCACTTACACACAGCTTCAGGGTACAGGAAATTAGCCGAATTTTTCTTCGGCCTTACCATTTACATATTATATTAAAATTATGCTTCAAGGCACATCATTTATTACCCCCGACGCAATAATGTAATTTTTTAATTTAAATAACGCGACTTAACCAAGGCGTAATTATCATAATATTAAAATAAATAAATAATTTATAAATAGTTATTTAAAATTCTATGGTACAAGAGTGTCTCACGCCAGGACAGCCACTCTAACCCAGATTTGGGCGCAGACGGGTCGCCGGAGTCGAACGACTTGCCATAAGCTGGGTGAGAGTAAATAAAAATGGTATGTTTTAAAGTAAGACGGAACGATGTTTCAATATGTATTACCATAAAACATACCATTTTTATTTACTCTCACCCAGCTAATGGCGATTCGTTCGACTCCGGCGATCCGTCTGCGCCCACCTCTGCAGTCTAATCTAACCTTACCTATCCTATTTAATATTAAATAAATTACAACACGATCAAATTGTAAAGTTTAACAATAACCAATAAAAAATTGGATGAAAAATTAAATTTGTAATCTCAAATAGTCGTTATTTTACAAATTCAAATATCTTTCTGTTATATATTGTACACAAATCATCGATTTCAAACTTATTATTATATATAAAGTCATAGAATGCATATAGATTATAGAGGTACATAATAAAAACATAATAAATAATTTGGTCCGTAGGACTAAAATTAAAATTCTACGTAATAATTCTACCGTACTAACACGAGAGCATGACAACGCTGAACAAAATAAATGGTGCAAACTACCATATTTCCGTCCATGTACAAATAAAATCACAAAAGAACTAAGTGATCACAACTTAAAAACAGCTGTTACTATTTTAAAAAATCAAACAGATACTTGGCATTCTAAAGGATTAATAATAATGAACAACAAACAGTTATACATATTGCAAGTTGTCAAAGTTATCAAAGTAGTCGCCAAATGGGAATTCCTTCAACATTTGGCCCATGAAAAATTTGGGAGAACGGGAAAATCGTTTATCGGTGCTCTCGTTATTAGGATATCAACCACAAAATTGACAAATCAAATTTAAAACTGCTTAAATCGTACAAAACCCCACAGAAAACAAATCATGAATTTGAATAGTAGACCTATAACAAATTCAGATTTTAAAAAATTAAACCACTTCCAAAATTAAAAACCTAATTGTCAAAACCAGCTCATATAACAATATAATGCCATGGGCTCAAACAAGTTTACATTGATTATTGTTAATCGACGTAGCTGATTGGCTCATCACACACTTAATCCGTCAGTTAACTCAGTTAATGCGTTAGTTAATCCGTCAGTCCGATCATATAAAAGATGAAACAGTTTTTCAAAATCATTATGTGATACCCACCAAATTAGCCACGAGTAACATATCATTGATTCTATACCACCGTTACGACTAGCTAATTCATACTGCCAATGTCTACTTTGTAGTCGAAATACGTATTTATAAAATACAAATAATTAATCTAGGAATGGAAGCAAAATTTGAAATTTAATTTCTAATATCTAGAGAGTTCTCTTCGATTATTTTAATAATCTTTATATATAGTATAACTATAGTTACACTGAATCTATCATACAATAATCGCACATTATTTAAAATAGCCCATTTATTATTAATCTTTGTCATAATAAACGCCACCAGAATCCTTATAAATTTCAAAGTATCTCTATAACGTTCGTATCATCATAGATAACCAATGGAAGTTTTTGATTAAATTTTGAATGTTATATATTCATTAAGTTCATGAGTATATAAATATTATTTATATACGTTATCATTATTTCAATGTTGAGTAAATTCTCATACTGTAACAGAGAGAAAATCTTTCATATAGATCACATAAATTAATAACGCATTTACTACTAAATGTTAGAGGTAAAAGTTATCGTCGCTTATATTTAGATAGCACTATATATATACAGACCGTTTTCAAAAGCATTTCTAATAGGGAATCAATGTTAAATAAATAAATAAACTTTTTACTATAAAACCATACATATAGCTTGTGGTGTATTCCTGTATGGTGTTTGTTTGATGTCATTTAAGAGTGGGGCTGTTATGATGCACATTATAAATGATAATATGTATCATTACGTATGTGAATACATGAGAAATATTTGGTTGTGTATTTTAATGGTATTTACGAATTTCAACAATGAGTTATTAAACAATAATAGAAAAATGCAAATTATTAAATGGTACTTTGGGGGGCATTCGGCACAGGAATGTGTCAATTTATTTATTGTAGCATTTGAGGATGGGCAATCACCAAGCATTCGAACAGTTACTCAAATGATTAGTTGTTTTAAAAAATGGGGTTGGGGTTTGGGGTTTTATTTTTCTTTTAATTTGTGTGGATTGTTGTTTTATGTAATAGAATACTGTCATTTATTTTCAAACATTCCACATACCAATAATAAGGGATATTCAAAAAAGTATTTTCAATTGTTAGAAGTAATGCTAAACTTAAGAAGACAACAGTGAACATATTTAACCCACTCTCATTACATGTTAATGCAGTACAAAACAGTCCAGAAAGCATACACAATAGACACACTAAAGAGTTCCCTCACTATTTTTATTTCTGTATTAAGCATATTGTAATAGTTATTATAGTAAATAATATTTAACATTGATTCTCTATTAGAAATGCTTTCCAACACATACTGTATAGTAGTATTAATGGTAATAGTTGGAATATAGAAATGAGATGTATATATACATATACTGATGTAAATAAGAAGGACATGATCTTCGTTTGCTACAACTAGTGTCCGCCGAACAAGTAGGTTTGTTTAGAAGTGTGACAGAACTATATATTATATGGCTTATAGAAACAAATAAGTTATATATTGTCTCAGACTTTTGGAATGGGTATAGATCTAAAAGTTGAAGGTACATGAAAAAGTAAGGAAATATGAAAATATACATGATGTTTTATGTATGTGTAGAAAAATATCCATTCAAATAATCTTTCATTTTTTATAAAATTTCTATTTGCCGCGATTTCTTGGTAAAGTATTTTTCATTTGTAGTTCGCAAACAAAGTCATCATCAATATTAACTAGTTAATTATTCACACCCCGGGAAGGTTACATTTCTTATATGATGCCTACATTATATTTATTTATTTGTTTGTCAGCTTTTTAGCAGTTTATATTATGGCATTTCATTCTTTATAACCAAAATCATTTGCCATTAATACAAATAATTTCGTAGTGCCACTGCCGGTTTAAGTTGCTTATCAGAACAGACAACAACTGTGCAATCTTAGCCAACAACCTTGGGAATGTAGAATTTATATGACACTGTCATATAAATCTTCCACATCTTACGTAGATCAAGTGTCTCACTATAAAGCTTGCCTGGTCGTTAATTTAAACCGTTTATATTCTTTATGTCAACCTTGAAATCATAGCCGTATATGATTTTATTCTTATAAGTATTGTCTTTAACCAGGCTGATACAGGAGTTTATTATCCCGGCTTTTATTGATTCAACTTATAATGCGTCTTATACAACAACTTGTATGCAAGCGGCAATCCGTTTTCGAGTTAGTATGCATTGTTGTACGGGCGAGCCCAACCATCTCCTGGATAAACAGTTAGGTTATCGGATAAGTTAACGGATTTATTAAAGTTTCGGTCTATGTTAAAGGTTTCACTCACAACGAAAGGAAATTTCAGTCATAATGAAAGACGGCCGACCTTCCAATGTCCTTGACCTCTAATAACTAAAACTAAATCTGAAATTATTTTACTTATTTGCAATTATTGAAAGTTGAACACAATATTGAATATATAAAAACTATTTTGACAAAATAGAAACCCGACTTTAAAAATCAAATATTCTATAACAAAAGATGCACTAAAAAGTAAAAAAATAATTGCATATTCTTGTGCCAATTTTAGTTCACCAAAGCAAAAATTTTTAAATATATATGTACAATTATTGTTATTTTTGGAGGCGGTGTCCAAAAGTTCTGTGAATTTCTCTATGCTGACACCGCCTCCAAAAATAACAATAATTGTACATATATATTTAAAAATTTTTGCTTTGGTGAACTAAAATTGGCACAAGAATATGCAATTATTTATTTACTTTTTAGTGCATCTTTTGTTATAGAATATTTGATTTTTAAAGTCGGGTGTCATATAAATACTAGTTTTTTTGGAATTATATTTCAAATTTTTGCCCCTATTCCTAGAATATTTGTTTGTATTTTATAAATACTAAATACTACAATGTAGTCATCATCAGTATGAATTAGCTAATCGTAACTATCTCTGGGTGGAATGTTTATTTTTTAGTCTATTATATATAACTAGTTGACTATTTACTTTCAGCAAGTTTGGAAATTCTTTCGACAGTCATTTTCAGAAGATAATTTTTTGACATTAGGACTTTATAATAAGTTAAATTTAAAAATAAATGTCTATCCGTCGTAAAAGTAAAATTCTATTACCTGCTCTACCTGTTCGTGAGGTGTGGCAGATACTTCTTGGTCATGGAAAGAAAATGCTTACGATTTCCTGTAAATACTTTATGATCAGGATAACGATGAAACGTTTTTTTTTTTAAATTTAATTAATTAAAAAAATTTCGACAGTCTCTACCCCATTATGCCGATTATTTTCTACTTCTTTATTATCAATTCCATAGAAATGTTTTTAATCCGCAACCTCGATACCTTTCATGGCACAGGTTTTTGCTCTATAAGCATTTTTTCCTTATAGATTGCCAATAAATATTTTTAAAACGGTTTTAATTATTGAAGTTTCCAGATAACTTTTATTAAACAGTCTATATAATGCAACAATAATCACAGTAAGATGTAGAATAACTACAGACTCCTGAAAGGAGGACATACAGTTGAAACGAGCGACGTTTCTTACCCACCATAGACGGATAGGTATAACTAGAAGAGGAGAGCTTTAACAGTGAATAGGTATAAATGTTCTAGGCATTACACAAATAAAACATACCTACCTATATAGTGTGTTATTATTATACTAGAAATACTAGTTGAGTCTTTTGGTATCAGGTAGAGATGGTAGCTTTACTCACTCTAATGATTGCCTAGCCTAACTCTAAAAGATACTTATTTGCTTCGTTGTACTAAACTGCACTAAATTATAAAGTTATTGCGACAGAAGAGATTTGCACTGTTGATAATAATATGATTCTACTTTAATTAATCTGATACATATATATATATCGTTGAATTCTTTAGTTCGTATTTACAGTCCGGTAGAAAATGACTGAAAATTACATCACTTTCAAACTATAATCCTTTTACCACAAACTAAAGATTGGTTACATATTGTTTTATTTACAAATTTTACACTGTCATTGCCGTTTTTTAAAGTAATTCTACTCTGTTTCATATTGTTTCAGTCGGTTCACGGACATACAGAATTTCAAGTGCTTCTATCAGCTCTTCCATAACAACGGTTAAGCTAACATTGTTTATCTTTTCAGATCTACTTGCGCTAATACAATCACTTCCCATCGATTATTTTCTAACAACCGTCGACCAAATCTGAATCTACTGTGATCTAATTAATGTTAATGGCTACCTGTGACTGCTAGAGTGGCTACCGATATTTATATAAGATAAATATATTTTCCATATATTGGCATACTGGCCAGCGGTCATGCAAACAAAATTTTATCTATACTAATACTATAAAGAGAAAAGATTTGATTGTTTGTTTGTTTTTAATGGATAAACTCAAAAAATAGTTAACCGATTTTAAAAATTCCCTCAGCTATAGAAAGCTACATTATCAGAAAGTAACATGGGCTGTATTTTATTTTTTTTAAATTAGAGATCCCTACGAAAATTGCAATAATGTAACCGAAGGTATCATAATTTATATAAATAAATGCTGTCCGTAAGAACGGCTAGACCGATTTGACTATTTTTTTAAAATGTTTGTTATAGTCCGAATAAGGTTTTAACGGTAAGAAAAATTGGAAAAGTTGCCCGGAAAATTGGAAAATTCAAGAAATCTAAAAGGGCATATTTTTATGGGACTTTTCTATATCTTTTTATGTTTACTTCTTTAAAATAAACAACTTGCAGATTCGATAGTTGTCTCTTAATCACCCACGCCATCCAGGGGGTGTGAAAATATCTAACTTTAAAACCTTAAGAGATAAAAAATAAATTCAAAGACAAAAAATGTTCCTTTTTTTAAAATAAAAAAGATCCACATCAGGGGGTGCGGGTGGTTTAAAGTTTTGACATATCTTTACCCGAATTTTTCCGAAATATCTTTGCTTTTACGCGGCGAAGTCGCATATGTCAGCTAGTTTCATTATAAAATTTGAATGCTTAAAATATAATTCAGAGCAAATTTATCAGCAACACAAGAACCAATAATAACAGGATTCTAAAACTGTACAGGATATAGTAGCACCATCTTACGACATTGATGACGTAAATAATTGAGAAACAGTAATGACTATGATTTTCAAAAACATTTTGCAACAGTTAGTCATATAGTTATGCAGTTATATTGGATTTATATTCGATTTAATGAGTTTTTCAAACATCACTTAGACTTACAAAAAAGGTATCCGTACCACATTCAAATAAGGGTGTGGTAATATTTCGAATTTCTTACAAATGTGTTACTAACAATAAGTATTAAAATAATTATCATCAAAGATGTGTCAAGTTTATAAAGTTGATACCACAAATTTGTTCAAAATATTATTGTATCAATTTAATCAAGCAACAAAATGCTTTAAGATTGGTGTTCACGAAGAGAAATGATAATACCACCATTTTGAGTAGGAGAACTTTAACCAAAATCAAGAAATCAGGATTATAAAATCATAATATAAATGTTTTGTAAATTCATGGTGGATTTTATATTGAAAATGATGTGTAAGCCTGAATTGATTGGCATTAAAATATTTAAATTTTCTATAATACGGTGGTTTTTGGCATGTGGCTTAAAATGAACAATCCTCGTTTATGTGTGAAGGGGGATATTAAGGTTAATATTTCTATCAACTGTGATAATATAGGCATACAAAGTTAAATGTCTGTATAATAAAGCCTACAAGTCGCTCTAAACACATTCAAGTGTTCACCGAAAGGTGAAAAGACGCAAGTGGTAATTATAATATACACAAAACCCTTCAATAATATTACATGTTCAAGTCAACTATAGTTTGTGTTGATTATTTGAAAGGATACATCATGAAAAATGTCTTTACAAGAAAATATATTAACAAATTATTGACATTATTATAATACGATTAATTTATAAGCGTAATCGTTAAAGTCGTTAAAGCAATAAAAGCCAACAGTTAAAGCGAAAAATATTTTATAGCATGGGAAAACAAAGATAACAAGAAATATTCTTGTTTCAAAGTCAAATCTTATTCAACGAAGATTTACAAAGTCGTAGGACGCGTTTGTATTAAAACTAAAAAGGTCTTAAAACGTTTCTGCCACGTTTCTGGTAAATTTGAGTTAAGCATTTATAATTTTTGATTAAAAAAATTGTATTAAAACAGGTAAAA